>OY292395.1:14744543-14793543 GCA_958496205.1 Idaea biselata
GTGGACAATTTGTAAGATTAACTACAATTTAAATGCACCATTTAAGAGCTATCTGCACTTCGTTCCTGTTCCATTTGACACAATGCTCTCTGTCGTGCAAGCAATATCTAAATAATACTGAAGATGTACATACTGGATGGAAACACGGCTATCTGTACTGCAACTTTATCATACATAACATTTATATTATCTGATAATGCTTTCCAATATCATTTCTTGTAATTGACATACATTGTTTACAATGAATGAAGCAAATCATATTCAATTGGTGTATATTGCTCACACAACGGCTGACCCTTTGTGGAAGCCTACAATGTTGGATCACTAAGAGCCTGGTCTACCGGCTCAACTACATACATTACTGTATAATTCCTACGCTACCAACAAAATGGACAAAACTCGTTGAATCAATATCTCTTTCCACAAGCTGTCCAGTTCAGCCACATTCGACTCATCAGCTAAAGTTCTGAGAGTAACAAAATGCAATAAAATTTAACAGTTACTATAGCATTTTCTCTATATTATTCATAGATAAATAGGCGCCGAGAGCGCGCGGGCACCACCCTCGGTGACCGTAAACATTTGAACAAGATTTACTCTTATGCGACATATGTACAGAGGCATGGAGCGACGGCTGCGGCTGACAGCGCAGCGGCAGGACATCATTGGCTCTTGAGTTCCTTGCCGATTGTGTAGGAGACGAGGCGGGCCCAGTCAATCTTGCTACGGGTTACAGGCAGCTGCCGCCTTAGCGCCTTGAATGTCGTATCGCTCATGGTCTTGTAATTGTCCGATATGGCAGTCTGGTAGGAGTTCTCTGCATCGCACACAACCCGTACAAACTCCTTGGCAGCGGCGGCCTCTCCACTAGGCACGAGAGGCGCGCGAACCTCCTTCGAGCTCACCAGCTGGACATTCCCATCTTCGTAGTAGTGCACCTGGACGCGCAGCAAGCCGCGTAGCTCGCTCGCTGCTCCACCGCCGACTGACAACGACCATACCGACCTCCATCGTCCATTCCAGTAGTTCTTTGGCTGGAATTGGTGATCTTCGATGCAAGCAACGAGCTGCACGACGCCCGAGTCGAGCGCGCGCCCGACCACGAGACTCGCGCCGTGTTTGTAATGGGCCGCTACGTACGCTGTTAGTTCCTCGTCGAGCGCCGCCCGCCACGGCTCGGCCACCTTGTCCGGTTCGTATGGCTCATACTCCGAGGCCTCCTTCCGCAGGTGATCGTACTTGAAGGAACGCTTCGATCGCGGGTCGAAGAACCTTCCACCTCCGAGCTCGTTATTTTCGGTTATCAGCGTGTGAAGCTCGGATCCTTCGAGGCGCACGGGCGTTAGTTGATCTTTGTTGTACTGGGCGAACGCCCCGCTAGCACCCTCCTTCAGCAAACTGTCATTGTTTAACAGCACCCTTACGTCGTTAAACACTTCGTTAAATTCACCTGGCGGTGAATGTAAAATGAAATCTGAAACAATTCTAACTTTTTCTTGATCACTGATTTCGTCACCGTCCGCCGCCATTTTTGATACTTTTGACACTAAGGAATGACAGCTGAATGCAAGTTGACGGAAAAGGAAAATGTTGTCCATAAAAATGCGTTCATAATAATTTTATTACATTAATACGTTCTTTCTTTCTACAACTAAAAAAAAAAAAAAACAGACTAAAAATCTGCACTAAATTAAGCAGCACGCAAATCAGTAAATATATTATTTTTTGTGATTCAATTAATAGTTTTACTAGTATTTACACTTAATGACGATCATTGATTGGATTATTTTTTATTTATTTTTATTTTACTAAGTTCTAATGTTTCTAAAAATTATTCCCTCTGCTGAGACTATTTGATCGACTAACTATAGCTAAATCGATAAAAAAAATTTTGCTTGCAGTTCACAATGTTGACATTGACAATGACAGATCTATCTATATATTTGAAAGACCTCCGTTTGTCATTTTTCATTCGCACACAGTGTTGTGTAATATTATTTGAAATATAAAAAATGGACAAACTTCTTCATTACAAGTACTATGATACGCCTGAAGGCGAAGATGTCGTGTACAAAGCTATCGCTTTGTCGAAATTCGCTGCTGTAGCAGGCTTCGGCTTGGGTACTTGGGACGTTTTGATGTACTCTAAGACGAAAGGCTTCGTAAACACCGCAGGTCGTCTAGGCTGGTACCTGGGACCTCTGGTCGGGGCAGCTGCTGCCTTCGCTGTTACTACTAACGTCTCGCAGAATATTCGAGGAAAAAATGACAAATTGAACTATTTCCTGGGAGGATCAGTCTCTGGTTTGATTTTGAGCGCTTGGCAACGTGCGCCTGTGATGGCAGTGCCCTTGGCTATGATATTCGGTGCGGCAGCTATGGTAAAGAAGACTGCAATGGAAGAAGGCCATACTTTCTTCCCTGATTTCCCACAGGCCACCAAAACTATAAAGTCTGTGAACCATGACTGGACAATGGCACAGGATATACCCCAACACAAGAACTGGACTACAGGTAAACTTAATAATAAATAAATAAATAAATTCTGTGAACAACACACAGCGCCATCTAGCCCCGTGGTAAGCGACTAAGCTTGTGTTACGGTGACTAGACAACGGATATAATACTTATATTTATTTTTGTTTTGTAATAACTAGACTAAATTGCAAACCTCATGCCATGGCACACATAGCCAACCCATGGTTTATAATTATCAAGGGGTGCACTTTAGAATCCTACGTCACGAATTTGTATAAAAAAAGACTTGTAGGAGATAGAGGAGAAACAGGGCTAACCATTATTGCTAGTTTTATGTTGAGCAATGAAAAAAAAAATTTTCATACAATTTTACTTGAACTTCGAAAAAAAATATATGGATCACCCCGACTTGGATAGGTTAGGTTAATGTTAGAACATGATTACGCGCAGCGCTTTGGCGAGCGAGCGAAGCGAGCGTGCCGCGGCAGCGGTCGCCAAAGCGCCTAATTCTATCTATAAATAAAACTATGCTGCGAAGACTAAACTGCTGCCAAAGCTGCAAAGGTGAGTGTCTGGTGCTGCGTTTTGTCACGCAAGAGCTGAGGGGCTGCTGCTACAGCCCTTGCGTCGCGCTGGAGCCCACACATATTCAAATTTTAGCAAAATTATAACCTCCAAATTATTATTATTTTTATGGTATTTTTTAAATTACGCATCTGCTCAAGGGGGGAAGATGTTAGGGGGGGTTGTACAACAATCCCCCCTCCCCCCACCCCTCCCTACCCCCAAAATCGTGACGTAGGATTCTAAAGTGCAACCTTATCAAGTTGTATAGCTGGACTAATTTTACTAACTGGCTGCATGAAGTGAAAAGAAAAATTGTAAAATTGTTTACCTAATATCAAGTTGAATAGCCAGAGTCCTATACTTACCATTACCAAAAAGTCTATTTTGATAATTTTACATTTTATTAGCTGTATTGTTAGTCATATTATCCTTACACCCAGACTGCGAAAATAATTGTTGTGTCAGCAGCGGCAGGCACAAACAAATTTTAATATAAAAACAAAGTAATAAGGGTTTAACCATTAAAATATAGGTTATCTTTTGTGTTTTTCATTTAATTGTTAAAATTAAACCTGTTACAAAACCTTTATAGGTAAGGGTCCTGGTACTTGGTAACTACTAATTAATGCACTTCTAAAGCAAAGGGTGCGATCCCACTGCCAAGATGCAAATTGCATGCATGCATGTATGTTTGGGTAATCAATTTTGAAGTTTTTGTTCGGTCAATAAATTATTTCTGTAAACATCACAGCTAAATGGTAAGTTACTTTGCTTGTGTTACGGGGACTAGACAGCGGATATAATTCTCTGTTGTAAATACATAGGTACATATCTATTATCTATTACTATTATAAAGCGGAAGAGTTTGTTTGTTTGAACGCGCTAATCTCAGGAACCACTGGTCCGATTTGAAAAATTCTTTCGGGGTTGGATATTGAGGAAGGCTATAGGCTACTTTTGATCCCTACATTCCCACAGGATCGGGACTTATGCGAGTGAAACCGCGGGGAGCTGCTAGTTATTCATAAAGGGACACCCAGAGCGGAATCCAAAATTTATGGAGGTCGAACCTGCAACCTTCTGCATTGCTGTCAGATATTTGCCCAATGCACCATGGACCTGCACAGCTATGCGCTTATGACCAAAATCATAATAACTTTGTTTTACTTATTTTGTTTCAGGTTCCAATTAAGGCATTAAGGAGAAGAATTATCTAGTAGTTTGTAAATACAATCAGTTTATAATTTTATTTCAATTTAAGTGTTACAAATACATTTTAAATTTATACCTGCGTTTTGATTTTTTTTGTTAGCCTGCTATTTGACTTACTGTAAGGCAAGGGCTCTTACAGACATTAGGCAGTAAAACGGCAGCCTACTCCGGGTTGGTGAATGTTTTATGTTTTGAGACTGTGGTGAGTCCTAGAATATGTGAGTTTCCTCACAATGTTTTCCTTCACCGTAAGAGTGATGCACATAATTAATCCAGAAAGGTCAGTTAGGATTCGAACCCACAACCCTCGGAATAAAAGTCGGGATATTTACCACTAGACCAACACTGCTTTTGTGTTTTTAATTAGTCATTTCAAAATTCCACCTACTACGGATATATTATTATAATACTGATCAGATCATTGGTTAAGCCAACATACAGCTATTACAAGAAATCCTTAGCTATGTATAATAAAAAATAAAACAAAACAATCATTTTGTGATTAAAATCCATTTTATTAGGTTCTTACAGCTAAAACTAAAACCCTTTTAGCATAAAATGCTAATGTATAATTATTATATAAGAAACAACATGGAAATGAGAAAAAGGAATACTTTTATTGAAAGTTTTTGAGTTTTCTGTAGTTTTCCCTCCATCATCATGATGAAGAGGCCATACTTTCCTTTTTTTTTCAATAAAAATGCTTTGTATTAATTTTAATTCTTATTGATTAATATTCATATTGTGAAGAACATAGCCTATATAAAACCGCGGGTTGTCACTAGTATTCCAATCTAAAGATTAGTGGTGGTGAAGCTGTCTAATGAGCCGGTTCGGATTACCAGTAGTCGCGGGTTTATTGGAAGCATTTTTTAGAAACACCAAATAGTGGGTATTCCAGTTCTCATTTCAATTTATAAACTTAAATGCATATAATTAACGAAAAAAATATTTAAATTTAACAGATAAAAACATTTAAACGTAACTTAGATCTTAATGTATGCAAAAGTTTTCAAATTCATAATATAAATAAATATGCGCCAAAACCAATACAAATCAGCTTGATCTTCACTGATCCAAGTTAAACGCCGAGTTTCGATCAGTATCGAAAGTAAAATTACAGACCGACGCAGACGTCACCAGGGATTTTTTTTAAATGCTTCCAAATTGGCATTACTGTGGGTCCAAATACAGCCAAGTTGGAAAGCTTTTGCATACATATTTAAAACAACATACCTAAGTATAGGAACATATTCAAACACTAACAATAATAAAATATAAATTATTTGAGTATAGGTACCACAAATTAAGTACACTTTACTTCAAACTTCGTAATTTAATGGTACTTTACTAGGTAGGTACTTATAATTTTCGGTAGGTACTTTTCAAAACGATAAATCAGTACATACTGCTGTCTAATGATCACAATAAAGTTAATTGTTTTATAGCAAATAACGCCAAAACGGCTTTAAAATATAAAATACCTACTGTAAAAGGAAGGGATTCAATTTGGCACAAAACTGAACAAATGAAGTTCGATCATCATAATAATCTAAGTATGTAAAAATCTAGAATCACACATTAAACGCATACAACGTTGTTTATGAAAAGCAAAACACTTTTATAAATAATAAATAATATATTTAAGTACCTATAATTTATTCCCGATACATAGACCGATGCAGCCACTAATGAAGACGGGTCGGGTCTCGTTTCACTGCCGTTTTCCTTCTAGGGTGCTACATCTTAGACCATATCATCACTTACCAACATGTGAGATAGTGGCCAATGCTCATTTATATTTTATATTATCAAGGATAAATGCATCATCTAAAAACTGATGTTCCTGTGTGGCTCAGTGGTTGGAGCACTCGCCCGGCAAGCGATGGGCACGGGTTCGAACCCCGTCACGGGAGGATTCTTGATTACGCATTTTTGCTTGATAATATTTCTAGTAGAACGGCTTGAGCAATTATCTCTAAGTTTTAAATAAGTAGGTATGTATATTCTAAGTTATTTTTCCCTAATTAATTACCTTATTCTATTATCATCAATATAAAAATGTAAAAAACAACATTTATTTTGTTCGGCAGACAAACTAAACACCCACAAAGAAAAGAGCACTGCTGAATCGATTTTGATGAAATCGATTTCAATTCAAATGCTACACCAAACAGACACAATGGAGTCATATTTTAAGAATTCACAAATAATTTTTTGTCATTCAGTAGTTTCAAAAGCAGGTAAAATAAGTACAATTAAATTTCTTATCTTCTATATTAATGCTTAGATAAAATGATAAATGTATTACAAATATGGTAGGTACTTAATAATTGGTTAAAATCTTAAAGAAAATGAATAATGTTTAGTCTGACATCGTCAAATAACCTCTGCCTTTTGAAAATTTAAATAGGTCATACCTACATAATATTCCTGTAATTACCTTTTCTACAGAAGAGAAGAGAAATAAAATATAGAAAAATGATATTATTATATTACAGTTAGAAGTTAATAAGCTTTTGTTTTATTTATAAAGATTCGTATTCGTCCAGAATCGGACCAAAGAGTCGAAAAAAAGTTTAATAAACATTTAAGATCGATAGATAAGTACACCAAAGGGGTTCAATTTTTAAACAAAACAGGACACAATCAGACACAGTGTAGTTTTTTTCTTTCTTTAGAGTGTAACGGGCAACGGAGGATTGCATGCAATGCTGCCAGTGTCATTTTTTTTTATTTCGTTATGACTTATGGCGATACGAAGTGCGGTACCATGTAAAGAAAAGATTTAAAGAACAAGTATCACGCAAAATATCTAAGATTTTAACCAATACTTTAATTCAAACCAACAATCATAATCAATCATTACAGTACTCTATCAGTTCATTCCCCTCCCTTTTTCTTCTGAACATTATTTCTCGCCTCCTCTAAAAGATCTTCTATCTCTCTCTCAACATCACGTTGCGTATCTTCATCTATTAGATCTGTATCCGTTTCTAAACCACCGGCGATATCTTGTTTTTCTTCTTCATCAAGTTCATCTTCTTCAACATTTTCCGTATCCTCTTCTAGAACATCCTGTATAGCTTCTTCTGCAACATTTACAACATTCTGTATAGCTTCTTTTATACCATCCTGTGTGTATATATTTTCTTCTATAAGCTCCGGTGTGTCTTCTTTCGTTATATCCTGTTTGTCGTTACCTTGAACATCCTTTGTAATAATATCTACAACCTCCTTTGTTAATACATTATTTCTCGCCTCCTCTAAAAGATCTTCTATCTCTTTCTCAAGATCACGTTGCGTATCTTCATCTATCAGATCTGTATCCGTCTCTAATACACCAGCTATATCTTGTTCTACACCTTCATTATTTTCGATAACATTTTGTGTATCTTTAGCGTCAAAATCTGTTGTATAATCTTCTACACGATCATCTTTATCAACAATATCTTGTCTATGCTCTATAAGGACATTTTTATCTTCTGAAATATTCTGTAAATCTTCTACTTCTGCTATCAACTTTTCCGCGTCTCTTTCTAGAATATTCTCAGTTTCCTTTTCAATAACATTCTCATCGTCACTGATGTCGACATCGATTTCGATTTCCTCTTCAATTTCTTCGACTTCGACTTCTTCTTCGATCTCCTCTTCCTCTTCTTCAGATTCGACTCCATCTTTCTCTGCGTTCTGGGTGAAAGCGCTTGCTGTCGTGAAATCGTCTATTGTTGATTCTGAAACATATATTTTGGAAAATTAAATTAACTTATATGTACTTCATTTATAATTAAACTTCTAGCAAGCATGCTATGTCGTCGAACTCATCGTCTCATCGGTGAGGTTTCGGTAAATTGGAAGCCTATTTTTATTTAGTTAAGTCTATTAAGAGAAACTGATATAAATATATGAGTCTATAGGTATAGAGATAGTTTTAAGGTTTTGTGCAGGGTATCGTGAGATAAAACCACAGGGATAGTTATACGAACACAATATTGGTGGAAAACGACGAACACAGCGCGGTTTGCTAATCACTGGCGGCGGTCGGAGCGACACGGGCGCGCGCCATGGCAGCGTGGTTACCACTGACTGTCGGGTCGGCGCGCGACTCGGCACATTCGGCTTGCTCACGCATGCGCAGCCGCTCCGACTGTTGGCGCGGAAGCGAGCTAGATATATTGCGGCCGGGTGAAGTACGCATAGCAACAGCGTCGCGGCGTTGCGTGCACGCTACAAGTTTAAATATAAATACTAAATTCCATTCGCATATATGTTATATCGCGTAGAAATTGGAAGTATCTGTACTGTACATACCTCCGTCTCGCTCAGGCGTGTCTCTCGGTGCGTCTTGTATGAGTGAGAGGGTCATCTTACCGCTCACTACCATCTGTAAGGCACAGATAGAGTTACAGAATTCTATGCTCTTAAAAGCGCCATTTTTGGACAATTTGTTGTGGTACGGTTCAATTGTCCGATCAATCAATTAAGATACTATGTACTACACACTTTTTAAACTTACACGATTTCCGTCCATCATTATTATTAGACACGGGTCTAGATCGCGTTATAGATAATCATTGTTTTAATTACCTCGACGTTTCGGCAAACGGGTTATACCAGCCTAGTACTAAAACAAATGTCTCAAATATATTCAATGTTCCTTTTAGGCGGAATTAATATAAAAAGCCGCTGCAGCGCTGACAATATTGTTACGTCTATTGTAAAATGCTAATCTTAGTTAGTAAAAATATGGAATAATACCGGGGCATGTCTGGTGGGCCTGGTGTCCCGAGTGTCCTCAGCGAACTCCGTGACCAGCACCCGGGACTGTTGGGGGATCTCTGTCTCCAGGAATATTGACTTCACGTCAGCTGCCTCGTGCTAAGGGTTACAATCATAGGATCAGTTAAGTATTGCACCTAGAATGGTTAGGGCGGGTTATTTAAATAAGTCCTTTTTTTTAGTTTTTTTTCGTTGGCCCTCTCTAATTTGTCCAATCTTTTTCTATAATACAGGTCTGATCGAAGAAATCCACAAAATGTATGGACCAAAAGCAAACTAAAACTGTTCTGTAGCATTTCTGGACATTTCGCAGGCGTTTGACCATGTCTGGCACCAATACCTTCTCTATATAAGATCAAAAATCTACTACTTTTAAATTACTACCTACTTCTCAGATCATATTTGCACGATCGTCACTTTTTCGTGAGACAAGGTGAAGATAGAACTAAATTAATGCCGGGCGTGCCACAAGGTAGTGTTCTGGGTCCAACCTTGTACGTGTAATCGTTCACGCAAAAACTACTGTCTATTGCGCTAAACTTGGTATGCAGATAGCTGGACATCTAGATTAAAACTCTTTTTATCCTGATATTTCGGGATTGGGATTGGGACTTAAGCGTGTGAAACCACGAAGCACAGCTAAGAGGAGCAGATTCTTTAATATTTAGTAAAACATTTTTATATTGCTTATTTAAATATATATAAATTTATTACTAAAGGTAAACCTGGGATAAAAAAAACATATAGGTATAGTAACCCTAACCCCTAGAACCCACGACCTCCCCTTTTCTGGGCGCCCTAACCAACTGCGCCAAATGAGCTCAAAATAAGGAACTAAATCATTTCATCGCAATCAGTTAAGTAGTTTTTGCGTGAAAGAGTAACAAATATACACTAAAATGTATCCTTCTAATTTTTATAATATTAGTAGGATTAGTATTTATAATATTAGTAATATAAGTGTATCCTACTCATATTTATAATATAAGAAGGATACATTACTAATAATTATAATATTAGTAGGATACATTTAGATAAGAAAAAAATAAAACTGCTTGGTAAAAAAATAAAGTTTATTAAAATCAAAATGCAACAACATAATATTAAATTAACAAAATGCATTAAATAAAAGCAGTTTTATTTTGTGACCTTGACATTATATTTATTAATCTATTCGTAAGATGCGTGCGATGCGACATACAAATAAAATAAAATCCTACTAATATTATAACGGTGAAAGTTTGTGTACGTGTTTATTGCTCCTTCGGAAAAACCGCTGGACGGATTACGATGAAACTCGATATGCAGATAACTGAAGACTTGGAATAACACATACATTATCCCGATATTCCCACGGGATTAGGACTCACGCGGGTGAAACCGAGGGGCGCAAGCTAATAGATTAAAATTAAAGACATTTTTCGGTTTGAATCGCGTGGTTTTTATTACTTTTAGCATTGTTACAACGCTCAACGTTTCGAGACCTTTCCAGGTCTCTTCTTCAGGATAGACCATCCTGATAGTCTCCTGATACCTGATACCATCCTGATAGTCTATCCTGAAGAAGAGACCTGGAAAGGTCTCGAAACGTTGAGCGTTGTAACAATGCTAAAAGTAATAAAAACCACGCGATTCAAACCGAAAAATGTCTTTAATTTCAATACAACATCGCGAAAACAGAAGAAGAATCTAATAGATTAACATAAGAACTAACGTTCGGTTTCTCGAGGATTTTTAAGCGGCTATTAGACATTTTACTGTGTAAATTAATAGTTTAGGATTGTTTCATACTCATAGATAGAAAAAATATATATACGCGACGAATTTAGAACCTCCTTTTTTGGAAGTCGGTGAAAAATAAAAATAGCTTTATTTTCTTTACTCTTACAAAACATGTAGTTGATAGTGATTGATTAGGTTTTTAAACTTATTGACGACGTGGTCAGTGGGTTTTCCAGGTTTTGCAATCATTATTATTTGTCCAACTTTCCATTGCGAAGAATAAATAAATGATACTCAGTAAAAAATAAAACAATTAAAAAAAAGATAAAAGAAAAACAAAAGAGAAGAAGAGTGGACAAGAGGGCTACCAAAATATAAAAAAAAACTTATTCGAATAACCCGCTCTAACCGTTCCAGGTGCGATACATAAGTACTAAGTTGTAAGTATAATTTCAGACTATAATCTGACGTTTTGGTTCTTTGTATTTGCCATGTTTTCTTTAGAAAGATGTGTCAAATCGTAGTCTATAATTAAAAAAACAAAGTATAAGTAAGGCTTAGTAATAAATAAACATACATACAGAGACGCATACAGACTTCCACATTAATTTTAATATAATTAGTTGGGTGTAGTTACTAAAAATAAATAATTAAAACAGAATTAACTACAATAAATAAATACAAAACAATATTATAAATATTAATACATACTATTAATTGTGGCCAACATACACAGACTAGTTAGATAAATAAAAATATAATAGAAATAGGATAAATTAAATTGAAAATGAATACTTAGTACTTAATTAATACGTATTGGATGCAGGAAATAAATAAACATTCAGAGATAGAGTTTCCATTTTACAGAGGCTGGTGGCTCTTTTTTACAGTGTGTTTAAACGAGGGTAAATTAAGACGAAAAGATTTTGTTCTAGACGTTAAGGCGACTTTTTTTAATAAAGAAGATAGGCTTTAAAAAACCAGCGGCAATACCTATGTGAGATGGAAATACTAACTACAGGAAACAAGTGTTTCGAGAAAGGTAATTTAAGTCGAAAGGAGGTTGTTCTAGAAGCCTAGTCGAAAAACCTTCGTTTTTATGACTTTTATAAATACTTTATATTGTTTAAAATCTAGAGTTTAATTCATACTTAATAATCAGCAGTTTCTTAAAAGTTAGAGGTCATTAACCGTAACCGAACTTATATGTAGGACTACTTCTTTATAAACATTAATTGTCTTTACATTAAAAAATTTTTCTTTACATTTAAACATTACCAATATACGAAAAAAAAAGATAAAATTTCGAAAAGTCGTACAACAAAAGTGATTCGTCCAGGCGTTCTAGATTCTAGAACAACCCCCTCTCGGCCTATCACCGTTTCCGAGTCACACTGTATATTCTACTCGCTATCAGTATACAAAGTTTGGATAGTGTAAACAGTGCAGTAAGGTCTCACCGATCGCGGGGGCGCGGGGGCGGGGGGTGGCGGGGGCGCGGGGGGCGTGCCCCCGTCCGCTGACGCCGCTCGCGTCTCCATACACATCACCTGGAATTAGTTATGTTAGGATAAGCATTTTTTGCGATTACTAGGGTATTTTCAGTAATATTAAGAAGTAATAGTAATAAAACTACGTTAACATTATTATACTTCATCGTCAAGTTGTCTTTAATTAATTATTGACAACGTAACCAGTTCAATAGTTTTCTTTGCTTGAAAGAGTACAAAGAAAAAAAACTTTCACCTTTCGACAAATGCCACTAATATGAGTGGAACCAAAAGGTGTAGCTAGTTCATAGAACACCATCGATTAGGTATTTTAAACGTGTACATTTCAGTATTAAAGCTCATCTTTACCTTAACAGAAGATTTCTCCCGCTCCACATCTGGGTCCTCCTCCTCAATGGCTTCTTCTAGCAGTTCCTTAGTTTTTTCATCTTCGAAATCCTCCAATTCCAACTCAGCCCTAACTTCTTCCCTAATAAACTCATCTATGCTATGTTTCACGTCACCATTCTTCTTCAATTCAATAGGTTTACTCAGATCTATTAGAAGGGTTTCAGTGTGACTTTCTGATAAGACCGGAATAGTTTCTTCTGATTTTGGTTCTTTTCCAACAATGTCATGGTCTATTTTGTCAATTTTGTCTTGTGCTGTGTCCTTTTCTTCATCTTGAGTATGAACATCGATTGGTTCTTCTAGTATAGATTTGGATTTTGGTTCTGGGCTTAATTCTTTGGCATCTGGTAAAGTCTCTTCTGTTTCTTGAGCAATTTCTTCACTTTCTAGTTTATCATCTTCTATTTTTTCTTCGTTCGCTAAGACTTGATCAGCATCTTCTTTAGGTTCGGGAGGTTGTTTCTGCTCTGGGCTCTTCTCTCGATATTCGCTGGCTATGATGTGGACTGGGCCACTGTTGTGAATGACTGTTCCGTTCGTGTACGGGCGAGCGTGATTATCCGTACCATCCTGGTGGGTAGGAGTTTCGGTATCAGATTTTTAAACTTTTAAAGACGTCTGTACCAATAAAAAATGATTAGTGGAATATTATTATTATTTGTATTTGTATTAGGTATTTTTTTTTGAGTTCTACTATGTAAGCTTTGTATGTCTTATATATGAGCTATATATAAGACCTGAGTTTCATGTTTGCGTATATTCTGACTCTATGAATGAAAAGTTGAAATTTTTATGCATACAGACGTCAGGATTTTATTTAATAATAAAAATTAGAATTAGGCTACAAAATGTACCAGATCAAATGTTTGCTCCAGGCAAATGTAATTAAACCAAATTCTAAAGTACAAACTAATAATAACACAGCACTCAGCTATAATTACAGCAAAATAATTCAAAAGCCGTTACAAAAATTAACCAATTTTAATATCAAATACACAAATAATCAAACATATAAATCAGACTTGTAACACTTACTATAATACACAATCTAATCAGATAATTTACCTTCGAAACTAGGTTAATCAAAACAATATAAAGACTAACGATACTAAAAACAATATGACTAAGCGTAAGGCAAATAAAAAAACTATAAACAAGCGTTATATTCAACAGACGGAAAACATAATAAACACAAATAGAACTGTTATAACTCCAGTTGTCATTAAGGTTTTGTTTAAAGTTGATCATATGATTGTTAGTTCGTTGAATATTAGTCGGGTGCAGATTTTGTGTGAACACAACGACAAAAGCTATGATAAATCTACAATAATACACACGGAATCCAAATAAAACATGATGAAAAAGGGTACGGGATATTTATGCGATGAAATACATAGAAGAATCAGTTTTTAATAACTGTGATCATGATATAATAACTATGTATCTTAGACTGAAAGGACAGGGTTAGGAGATGATTTCAGAAATACTGATGAATGAGCCAAAAGCAATTTAGGAGACACAGATTAAAAAAATAGTGAAGGTTTTTGCTGAGTACAAAGAAGTGATAATTTTATACCCAATTGAGAAGATTGTTTGAGGGAGCCGAAGCCAAATGATTTTAAAATTAGAAACAATTACAAGAAGTCATTAATCCTGATGAACTTTATTAATATAATTAGTTGGCATCGGTACAATAATTTCAATACAATAAATAAAGTGATCCCGAATGAGGCTTCGATTACGTCATTATGGTACATATATTTATAGAATTAAATGTAATTTGCAATTCATAGCTATACCCATATAGTAGTCAGAACACCTAATGTGACTAGAATATAATATAGACCATTTTAACTTTTTATTTCTATATCAAACAGCAAAAAGAATCACAGTGGGGATTTCAAAACGTTTCAAACGTCTAAATATAGACTTAATTGATGTACATACACTAACGTAACACAATTTGTATAACAAAGGTGCCAAATTTATTTTGGTACGTGATCGAAACGATGTTTTGTTTAGTGCCAAATACGACTTTCTACTTGAATGGAATGTTAACGCACTTGTTTATACAACGAAACAAAGAAACTTATGTATATAAATTATGTAGAAGGAAGTTTAAATGCATATAGGTACGCAACGTATGATATAGGTTTAAAAACAATAGTAGACAACACAAAGATGACAAAAAATATCTAGAGACGCAAATTAATATTAAAACAGCAAAAACATGTGATATAGAATCAAACTGATGGAGAGTCATGATCAGATCTATTACTATTATATCATACATAAAGAAATCTTCCACTGTAGATGGAAATAGTTCTTTTTGTAATCTCGTAAAATTTTATCGGTTTTAAGACTCGGGGTCAAACAAAAATCAAAGTAAAGCATCCATCCCTTATTCATAGCAACCACAAATTCTTAATTTTGTATATATTTTGTTTTATCTAATGTTTCGATTTGCAATTAAAACAGTAGTGTCCATTTAGTCTTTAAAAACTTTTGAATCATAATCTTTGCAGTCGTCGCTTCGGTATATGAATAAGAGATACAACATTTCCGTGATTGTCCTAAACAGTGCATGCATGAGACCTGTGTCTGTTGGTTCTGCGCGTAGCTCGCCTCCATCTGCTGTTGCACCTCAGCTACCAGCCCTGATATGGCCGTGACAACTGCACCCGACAATATTCACCGTTACTTCATTTACATTCTTTACTCTTTTAGGGACGTATGCATTGACCCTGCATGTGCCTAGCGGGGTCAGTGGAGCTTTAAACTCTAAAAATATTTTCTCTTACTTTTAAAGTAGGAGATCACTCTCATGGATTTTAGTTAATAAACTAGAAAGTTTATTTTGAACGTGTTGTTTTTAATAACTCATAACGTGAAGGAAATTGAAAGAAATTTTAACTTAATATAAATAGACACAAAACCAAAACAAATGACGAAGGACGCGGGAACCGAAATAGATCGGATGCATCGGGCGATTGGGCATGCTCTCACCGCTGGCGGCTTGCCAACTTTTGGTTAGTTACGGTAATAAGGTTATCTAATAGTCTGGATGTTTATCGTAATTTATAAAGTGAACTTTTGTTGCAATAGGGTAAAAAAAACTTTTAAATGTTGACCTCAATTGTATAAGATGTATTAACAAAATTTAAGTACATAGATATTTGATAATGCAATGGTTGATAATATAGATGCTCGTAACCATTTTGATAATAAATAAAAGGACTGCAACAAGACGATGATAACATTAAAATTCAAAAGGATTGAAAAAGATGAGCAAGTAGCCAATAACATGTAATGTTTATGAACAAATATACAAAAATCCACTCTATAAAATAACAGAATAAAACTTCTAAATCTAATCAGTCATCTACCTCAATCGCTTGGATGCATCACGTGCGTATCACCAAAACCCTTTGGTAGTTAAAACTAAAGGACCAAAGAAACGTAAGGGCATAACCGTCACCATGCCTCAAGCTGCTAAACAAACTAGAAAAAACACGCTTAAAAATTGGAATTATTATGAACTAGCTTCAGAAAATCAATATTTTTTCCATTTAAAAATACTATATTTGGATGACCTAGTAATGTGATTCTTTAGGTTTGCCAAATTAAATAAGACTGACAAAACTACAAATGGTAATTAATAGACTAACAAACAGATCAAAAAACTCCATTTTTATGGAAACTATCGAGTCTTGCCAAAAAGACACTTTCAGAATCTGAATATAAACCATCTGTAACAGCAGACACGTCGATAATATATAATATTCGTTTATACGAAAAATTGTTAGCTTTATCTATATAACGATCGTATTTTTCTGTAGTATTGTGACTTTCTGAAGCTAGTTCATCAATTATTGAGACAAGTACTTCGTCGCGGCGCGCCAAATGTCCCACAATCCTTTGCATCGTTCGTTCCGTTTCCGCAAGACGAGCTCTGAGCGCTTCGAGCTCGATGTCCCCTGAGCAATCCATACTTTTTTCACTATAGGTAACCCAGATGATTGAAAAAAATCGAGATAAAGCCCATTTACAACAGAGAGACGAAAATTTTACAGGCCATTTTTTTCGGGGTGACTTTTCCTTTTTTGTTAATTAGGTACGTTACATTTCAAAGTATTTATAACTATACGAGGTGTTAGGGCAAATAATAATTTGAAAACGCAGTGAAAACAGCCAATTTGCTCAACAATTCGTTCACAAAATCTAAGATACTTACTTGTGTCTCTTTCTTTATGTCCTGGACGCATTAAAAAAGTTTAAAGATATTTTAAACAGTTTGTAATCAAATGTCATCAAAGTCCTCGTGGTGCCACTTACCTAGTTTATCAGGGGATGATCTGGAGTTGTCCCGGAAGACTCGCCTCCTGAACTGAGGATCTGGAGTGATCGGCTCGTAGGGGATCGTGGCACGTTTGAAGAATATCTTTAAAACATAGAAAACAATCATTGGGATATACTTTTTAAACTTACACGATATCTGCCCATTACCATAATTTAAAATTCAATACAAACGCGATCTAGACCAGTATTTCTAATAACAATAATCATTGGAATATTTATGCCTATCGCCTGCCGATTTGTCAGTTTCTAAATTGACCCTTGGTTTTTGTATGATTCGGCCGATAGCAAAATTATATTTTTAACAGTCAATAGTGCAGAACCTAGAAGTAAATTTTTGTGAACCGAGAAGACCGTCAAAAATGAGGTGGATGGATGGCGGCGGCGTTGGGGAATGAGGAGAGAAGGGGGCGAGCGAGACTTAGACAGGGAATGGAGTGGAAGAGAAATACACGCTGTTCCGAATGCCGACCAGACATAGCCAGAAAAAGGTTAGAAAGAAGAAGTGTCAATTGTAAACTATAACGCCATAGTAAAATGAAGTAATAGTATGCAAGCTTGCCTCTTATCTGAAATCGGGCATTAACAACAAATGTAACCGGCCACATGATTTGTCCGGTACAACTTTTGTGGCCACATATATCCCGGAAAACAAATTTGTATGACAGCTAGGCAACTGAATAAAGCGCCGAGGTGCCAACTTCTAGGTAATCTGTGAGAATACTAACCTTGCTAACTGTATATACGAAGAAGACGATGATACAGATGGTGTATATCGGCATCACGAAGCCCATGGAAGACTTGGGAGCTGGAACCGGCCCGCCCGGCGAGCCCAGTGGTGGTCTCATGCCTGGGATCGGTGGAGGCTGTTGGAAGAACAAAGAACTCGAACTTTATGGATGTAGTCACAATAATACATTATGTACCTATTTATGGTGCAGCTGCAGACCAATCTGAAAAATGTTGTCAATAGATACACAAAATTGAACTTTAACTGCATTCAAACAGGGTTGAAAGTGTAATGTAGTCAGAAATGAAGTTACGATAAATTGATTGTTTTGATCATAATTGTGTAGCCCACAAAATTTGAGTAGCGTCTCAGTATTCGGGCGTTAAAATTACACTTTTACGTGTTTTTTTTTCTTTTTTGGCCTCGGACTCTCGAGATGCCATTTGTCGAGTTTCACGTGATTTGTTACATGTAAAAAACACACCATGCCATAATAATATGTATATTTGAAAGAAGTTATTATTAAAATAAACAAGTAAGTTTAATGTTAGTCTAACAAAAAGCACACAATACACATATTTAAGAAGATCTCAAACATATAAACAAACCTCTTTTGTATTTTTCATATTGAAGAACTATTGATCAGACATTATAATCAAATCACTAAACGAAACCTATTTTCAAATGCTCATTAAAAAAAAAATTGTAACCAGCGAGTCACTTTTTAATTTCTTTTTTCCTCTAGCCCTTATTAAAAAAAATGTTACCAGCCAGTCACTTTATTTTTCTACAACTGGACCATTTAAAACTTTCTTTCCGTTGTGGCCAGTACTTCAAGATGTACAGTATAATGTAGTGTATGGTTCTCGCGATGAGACTGAATTGAATGTGTAAACATAGGCCGGTTTACGACCCGACGCTGATGGTTTCCTGTGTACAATGGGTAAGGAGGGAAATACACTGGCGATTTTCATTTAAATTATCACTAAGAAATCACGTTTCTTGTATGGGAGCCCCATTTAAATAAATTTTTTTAATTTGATTTTAGTTTTTGTTGTGATAGTGGTAACAAAAATACATCACCGTCATCGGTGAAAATTTTAACTGTTTATCTATTACGCTCTTGAATTACTCGATCTATTGGTGAAAATCGCATAAAAATACGTTCGGTAGTTTTGAGTTTATAGTTTACAGACATGCCGACAGACAGACGCGGCAGAGGAATTTGTATTTTAATAGTATGCAAAGAAGATTACCGTAACATTTACGTTTATGGAACCTGGGCAGACTGGGGACACATATTGTATAAGTAACTAAAACGTATCAACATCGCCTCAGCATTGTTTTATTTTTCTCAAAAATGGTTCGGTAATTGTTGGTAATTTTGCAAGTAACACTAATACCTAATAATAAGCTTTAGCGAAACTCTGCAAATTTTCAAAAAAATAAGTTTAATAATTAATCTATGTTTTCAAGAAAATGCGTTGCCTGTTAGGCTAGCATACATTTTGTCGAATCGACATACGGGTTCTCTTTCATTTTCTCGTCGTTTGAGAGAAAGAGACGGTACCTGTCGACTACCCGGTCGCAAGTGTACAAGCAGCCTAAAAACGTTAATATCTTCAATGCGTCCACTGTTTTCGCGTGAATCTGCGTAATTTAGGAATATTTATTCAATAAAATAAAAATAGAAATTATCGTGTTCCGGTGGTTTTATACTGGCCAGTTCTTAGATCATATCGGATATTGATCATTCTATAGCTTGGCATATAGATGTTTTGAATATGCAACAGTAGGTAGGTACTGGACTTGATTCAAATCCCATCGTGAAATGGGTGACATTCACTCGAGCTGAAACCCTTACTTTTCATTTCGACTGTGAGGGACCAACCCTCCTAGGGACCAAGCAGTTTACCCGCCACCGCGCGGGGAGAACTCAAGGTTTGCTAGTCTCTCCCAGATCCCTCAGTCGCCTTTTACGACACCCACGGGAAGAGATGGGGTAACCCTATTCTATGCCGGGACTACACGACTAATGCCGGGGCTACACGGCTATTAATACGTTGTTTAGATTATAAATACGTTTTTTTAATATCGACACGAAGTGCCGCATGGTCAGGTAAAACATAATATTATTCCTAGGGTAACATTAAATTCCAGTTCACCT
Source organism: Idaea biselata (assembly GCA_958496205.1). Taxonomy (NCBI): domain Eukaryota; kingdom Metazoa; phylum Arthropoda; class Insecta; order Lepidoptera; family Geometridae; genus Idaea; species Idaea biselata. The sequence goes on from OY292395.1 coordinate 14,764,456, forward strand.
ATTTATTCGCATAACTACTTCCATCGAGTGCGCTTACGCCGCGCGCCGCCAATTTCTAAAGCACACATAAATGTACGTGCAGCGTGCGTGTGTTTCTTTGTCACGTAACTAGCTAGCTAGTACAGTATTGAGAAATGCGAACTTTCATGTTGTTTAATAAGGACAAGGGTTACGAGTTAAGAGCTAGAGTATGTTTCATGGTAATAAAAAGGAGTGTGCTCAGAAGTGGCCCACATTATGTCTTACTTAGAAGGAAAGTCTAATCTAAACCCTGTATAGCGGTTAAGACGGTTTAGACTTTTCTTCTTTTTATGACTTTTGTAGTCAACAAGAAACCCTTATAGGTTCGTCACGTCCTCCTTCTGTCTGTTTGTCTGCCTGTCCATCCGCGGTCTAGCTAAAGACGCTTAGTTCTTAGTATTAAACTAAGCTGTTACTTTGCATATGTAAGTCGCCGATAGAATAGTACAGTAAAAAAAATGCATTTTAGTAAAATGGGGGGTGATTTTTTAATCTTTTAATTTATAATTATGTGTTATTGTAATTATTTGGTTCTGGTCTGGATGATAAATCCAAGTACCTACTAGGCATGCCTTTTAAGTTCTGTCGTTTGTATATTTGCCGCCAATTTTAAAATTAGAACTTTTAAAATTCAAATTTGTTAGAATTTCGAATATCAAAACAATTGAAAGCATTAGAATCAATGCAATTGTTTAGTCACAGCGTTGGTTTGAATCTGTTAGGTCACGTACGAAAATGAATCTTACTAAGGAAAATGTTCATGCAATAATTTTCTATAACTTTTGAAGAGGCCTCACGCGACTTCAGTGTTTCGAAGAGTTAACATCTGTATTCCATGATGAAGTCCTATGTCTGCGGACCATCGAACGCTGGTATTTGGAATTTGAGCGTGGACATACCACACTTAGTGACAAATCTCGTGAAGGACGTCCAAAATCCGCCTTCACTGAAGATAACATCGTTGCTGTGAGACAACTAATCGTCGAAGATCGTCATGTGACATATCGAGAGATAGAGGCGTTATTAGGCATCTGAAAACTCTTCAGAGGTTCAACCGAGGAGAGTCAAATCACGTCTACGACATCATCAGTGGTGACGAATCTTGGATCTATGCCTACGATTCTGATTCCAAACAACAATCTACAGTCTGGGTTTTCCAAAACGAGCCAAAGCCGACTAAAGTTGTTCGCTCTCGAAGCACTTCAAAGAAGATGGTGGCTACGTTCGTGGCGAAAACCGGTCATGTTGCGACGATTGCACTTGAAGATCGTAGAACGGTTAATGCGGAGTGGTATACCACAGTTTGTTTACCACAAGTCATCGCCGAACTTCGGAAATCTAGCCCAAAGCGACGCATCATCCTGCACCATGACAACGCAAGCTCACACACCGCTCGTCAAACGATTGAGTATTTGAAGCAGGAAAACGTAGAAATTCTTGACCATCCTCCATACAGTCCTGACCTAAGCCCTAACGATTTCTTTACATTTCCTTAAATTAAGAAAACTCTTCGTGGTCAAAGGTTCCAGTGCAGTGAAGAAGCGGACGACGCTTTCAAGTCAGCCATTTTGAACACCCCCACTTTGGAGTGGAATAAATGTTATAATAACTGGTTCGAGCGAATGAAAAAGTGTATTAAACTTCGTGGTGAATACTTTGAAAAACAATAAAAGGTACTATAAGGTTATATAGTTTTTTTTTTCTTCAAACGACAGAACTTAAAAGGCATGCCTCGTACCATATGAATAACTGGATAAATAATAATTTGTGTTATTGCTGCTGCAATCTAAAGCTATTTTCAAGCCGAGTCTACAAGTCGTTGGAAGTAAAAATCCCAGGGACAGCTCGTATTCATACCATAAAAAGTCCATGAAATAAATAAATCTTAAAGCATGTTAACTATAAATCGATAAAAGATGGCGTAAACATATGTATTCCCACATAGGTTCCTAAATATTTGGGATGCGGCGCGCGTGAGTGTGACACTTGTCTATTTCTGTTCTATGTCTAGGCCACGCTGTCGCTCTGCCAATGCCAGCACTGCATGGTTTGTTTCTTAGCCGATACTAAGCAGGTTGGTCGTAGTTACTTCATTGACATACACTTTGAAGTCAAACGAAGATACAACTAAATTATATTCGCAAATAAAAAAACGTGTTGTAATCCTTAATAATATTATGAATAGGATTTATGAAAATGGGTTTTTGTTAAGATGTTTTTTACTCATAAAAACGTAAAAACTGAGGAACCGACTGTAGTAAAGCTTTGAACGTAGTAGATAGCTAGAGTTTTTTACTTTAACCTACCTGCCTGTTTATCGCACGGCATTCTCACGAAATCGGAGCTTACGCGTCAAGATAAGATAAAGATATATTTAAAAATTAAGAAAAGCTTTCTTTTCATTTACAAAAGTTCGTGGCATAATCTAACAAGGACAAGGACAACAAGTCCTTTCAACAAGGATGTTGATTTTAGAGCAAAAATTAAGAAAAGTAATTAATTATCCTAATTATTAGAAGAATAAGTAGATTGAATATGGTTCTTCTAGGCAAGCATGTTACACTTTCGACCTCGTCGTCGCTTTCCATCGGGTGGGATGGAGTTAAACGTCAAAATGAAAAGACGTTCAAAAGAAAAAAATTAAAAAATATAGCCTATCTCGTGTAAAAAAAATACGGAACGCATCTTAATTCAAGAACGAAGAAAAGAGCATGTTTTCGTCATCAATTAACACCATAAATAGAATCCCTTCCTCTTTCAAATCAAGATGCGTACGGGCATATTTCCGTATGTTTTCTACGTAAAATCAAGTAAGCAAGTATTACGCAGTCTGTGTACTGAATACGGAACATGTTAGCAAGATGGTACGCCCAAAATAATGGCTATGATGTCATACAAGAAACAGTGGGCTCTTTCTAATACGAGTTGTGTTAAGACGTAAACTGATAGAGTATTAAATTGGGCAGATTTTAACTAAGTAGTCTAGTTATTATCTTCACTTTGAAATCGGCAAGCTTTATAATTGTAATTAAAATTAGCAACTGCAACTGTCAAATTGTATATCTGTTATCGCAAAAGTAAGACGTGAAATCGATGTTTTCTTAAGTTTTCATCGAAATTTGTTAGCAACAGAATTACACTACTAGTTCTGCGGAAAGTAGACCTCATGAACACAAACTTTATTGCTAATTGAAGGGTATGTGATAAAAATGTGATTTCAGGTGCGTCATCAATCTGTGCTTTATAGTTAAAAGGCCTACTCTATTGGTAGAATCCTAAAAGTAAGCAATTTACTTGATTTTAACGTTGTCGATGTAGCTCTAGTATCAAGTAGCATCTAAAATGCTGACTACGCCTGTGACTGAAACGGTTTACTATTAAAAGTCTAATGATAGACAGACAGACGCGGAAACCGACTTTGTTTCATACTATGTGGAGAAATGAAGTCAAGTGTCTATTATTAAGTAAACACATATAAGGGTTTCCGGTCGGTAACGATGGCTACCACCTTTCTGCGGCAGCATCGTTGACGCGTTCAGTCTGTCTGTACGTGTTTCCGGCGCATACCTTTTTGTTGTACCTAGTTGATGAATCTCGAACAAGTCATTTGGTTTAACGTCGTATGGTGCGGATCGTTCCCGTAGTGTCATTTGCACCATTGACCAGCACCATTAATTGGGCAAACGACACTGTCATGTACCGTTTACACCATCGATGGGGCAAATGGTGCAAATGACACTATTAAAAATATATTTATTTTGCCTCAAGGCTTTCCTCGAGCTATCGCTCTGTTTAATGGCCATCCGCCCCGCCCCGAGACCCTCAGGGAAGAGATATTTTTTATTTTTATTTTTTTTTACAGAATTTTTCTCCCCATGAACAAATACTGTATCCCCTAAAACTTTACTAATGATAATGGAAGAATGAATCGCTTATTATTAATATAAAGTATTTTTATTACTTATTAATAACAAAGAATCAATGACAGCTAATCAATGACAAATAATGCTTAATTATTGTATCTTAATTTTTCCAAGAATAGTGGAATATCTATTTCACTATTAATTAATTGCATCTGTACGTAGTGTATATAATTATTCCGATCCCTAACCTCCTTTGATCGCTTTTTGTACGGGTCTTGTGTAAGAGCATTCACTGCATGAAATGCAGCGTCCTCCTTAAGCACTTTTAAGCAGTGACTCACTGTCGCGGGTCTTCTTTTAAAGCAGTTATTAATATGTCCATTCCATCCTTCGCATACATTATTTGTTCTATGCCTCTCACCAAAACAACACCAGATTTTTTTTTTCGGCATCCAAAATCTAGCCACATAATTAATAAATTGCTGCAAATTTTTATTACTTCCGTTAGCATCACTCTCTGCTATGATGTATCTGAATCCATCTTCAATTTTTGATTCTGGCAGAAGAGGTAAGATGGTGCAAAGAGAAACAATTTTTGTAGCGTTAGTCTTTTTTAAATTGAGACTTTTAGCTTTTCTCCGCAATTGGTTTTGAAAATGGTAAAAACAACCGTGATTTTCAACCATAGGAAACACTACTTTGGCTGCACTAATGAAAGATTGTTCAAAATCAGATATAATTTTCGAAGGACCCCATTCTGGGATTTGAGATTTGATGAGATTCATCATGAGAATATATGTTTCTTTTTTTTTATTGGTCAAAAGCACATATACAACAGGGACAACAAAGTTTTTGTCATCAGTGCTTCCTAAGTCACAGAAAAATACGTAGAGCTGAGTAAATGGCTTCGGACATTTCTTGAAAGTGCCGTCGCAAAAAAAGATTTTACCAATTTTCAGCAGTTCTCTTGCTTCTTCCGATGCAAAGACTAAAATTCTTTCGTCTTCATGACTATAATCAGCTAAACAAAAATCCTTATGGTCAAGAGGAATTTCAAGTTCTGTAACATCTTTATAGGCCATTTTCATCTGGCTTGCAGTTATCAGAATGCTTAATTTTTTTAACCACCTTTGATTCCTCCTAAAAAAGAAACAAAACATAAGATACGAACTTTAAAAATATTTATACTATATATATACTTATACACAATATACAGCTAAATAAATGGAAAAATAAATAAGAATTTGATGCTAGTGGCACTGCGGGCAAAAAGACAGTTACACATACCTGTGATATAGTAATCGTCCCCTTACATTTTGTTTTCTTGTAATAGCGGCACCTCCATACACTGTTTAAATTTTTATACTTTGTGTGAAAATGGTATTGATACCCATTGTGTAATAAAAGTCGGCCCCGGCTCTGTTTCAGAAAAAATAAATCGGATTCGCACATTTTTCTGCTTTTTATGACAATCAAATCATATGAACGACACAAGAAACAAATGCAATGAATGTCAGTCATTAGAATGAATTTTCAAATAATTTCTAAGGATATATTAATATACTTATATTGTTCAAGTGCTTTTAACTCTCTAAAGTAGTTGAAAACTTGACTCTGTTATTAAAATAAATATAAGTGCCAATTGCCAATTGCACCATTGGATATGTTTGCCCCATCAATAATGGTAGCAATGGAGCAATGGTGCAAACGGTACATCATAGTATCATTTGCACCATCAATGGTGCTGGTCAATGGTGCAAATGACACTACGGGGGATCGTTCTATGCATATAAATTACTAGCAGAGACTCACGGTTTGGCCTGCGTAGTTTCCAATGGAATATACCCATCGTGGTACAATGATCTGGGGCTATTTAAGGCGATATAGATTTGTATTTGGTAGATTTATATCACCTCAAGCAAGGCCCATGGCGGATCAACAGTAAACTAACAAAGAGCTAGAAGAAAAGCATTATTTCTTGATAATTTAGTGTAAACGATAGCTCGTTTTATATCTTTTTATTCATTTATTTCGATATGAATTTTAATTTATCGTATTTTTAATATTAAACAATACGACATGGACAAATCATTTGTAAAATTTCCTACAAATGATGTGACCGGTCCCGGGAAAAAAAATTGTATAAACAATGTGGAAGTGTAAGAAACGCCGAGGCACCAACTACTAGGTAAACTATGGTTTTAGTTTTAAGGAACAGCAAATTAGTTAGGTATTGTTATTACAAACAAATTTAAAAAAAAAATTATTAATTATTAAATTATATTATTAAATTAAAAATTACAAATTTAAAAAAATTAAGAAAGAAGATTAAAACTGAAAAGAAAATAAAACAACTCTAGAAGTCAGGGAACATGGCGACTTAACAGTCGGACGGGACCCATTATTGGAAATGATAGTCTAGATATGGGTCCCGGTCCTGACTGTTGAAGTCGCTATGTCCCTTATACACGGTGCTCCGAGGAGGGGGTATTAAGCCGAAAGGGAGTTGTTCTAGGTGAACAACTCCCTTTCGTTCACTTTTGTTCTACAAGTTTTGGAAATTCGAAGTAGTTTTCGAAAATTTTGAGTTTAAAGTTTGCATGAAAATCAGCTGTTTTTTAGAGTTTGAGGTCATTGGCCTTAAGGTGCCCTTTTATTTAGTTTGAACCACTACAATCTAAACATTAATTGCCATTTTTTTTACAAAACAGCTGTTTTTTTTAGTGATACAACTTTAATATTTTTGAAAAAACGTTCGAATTTCCAAAAGTCGTAGAATAAAAGTTGTTCGCATAGACCTCTAGAACAGCCCCCTTTCGGCTTAATACCCCCTCCTCGGAGCACAGTGTATATCCGCTAATTAACCTTAACTTGTACCAACGGTTACGCGATAGCTTCGCGTCCTCAACTAGCACAACACAAGACATGTCTAGTTTGTTCAGCTCAAGGCTCACCCGCACCGGTTTTGTGTAAACATTGTCTTTTATTTCACAGAACTTAGTTTCAAATTGGGAAAAACGTAGATTGGAATAATTTGTATTGATATAAAAAACGACTTCCAATGGGGTGCCACACGCAAAGCTGTAAGTAGATGGCGCTGGCATCAGATGATCTTTTTTTTTCGATGATGGTCCTCCACCAATGGAAACGCAGAGTTATTTTTTTATTCTTTCGGTCTCAGACCGATATGGCCAATTTGGCGCCGAGAGTTGTAAAAAACGCATGTTTGACAGTTCTTAATTCAAACCTAAGATTAGTCGACAAACGCCCTCTGCCGGGATAAAAAGTGAGTGTTCCTCCTCATTTAACTACTGTACATAGGTAGGTATGTCGTCCTACAACGTCTTACACATGATTTCTCTTCTGAACTATAATATTATAAGGAGGTAATGTTTAGATTAGATGTCATAAAGCAGGGGTTCCCTAACTGTCCTTTTGTATGGTAGTGAGGCGTGGCCATTGCTTGAGCGACATAAGCAGGAGCTGCGTGTCACGGAGATGAAGATGCTGCGCTGGATGTGTGGAGTGACGCGAAAAGACCGCGTCAGAAACTCCCGCATCAGGGGCAGCCTTCATGTCCGAGACATTGCAGACAAACTGCAAGAATGCCGCTTACGGTGGTACGGTCACGTTCTACGAAAACCGGCTAGTTACGTGGGAAACAAATGTCTTGCCATGGCGCCTCCGCCCGGCCGCGGCAGATTGGGAAGACCCAAGAAGTGCTGGCTTGACGTTGTAAGATCGGATATGCGTGCAAATGGCCTCACTACACGGGATGCCGAAGATCGTGCGAAGTGGAGACGTAAAAGTAGGAAAGCGGACCCCGGGCTCTCGAGAGGGATGCAACCGGGAACAACGCTCGGATGATGATGAGGGGTTCCCTAACTGGGGGGCGCGCCCTCCCAGGGGGGGCGCAGGGATATTTCAAGGGGGGCGCGGGCCACCTGTGCAGTTTAGTCAAGTCAGAATGTATTCCAGACGGATCTATACGACCTATAATTTTTTTTTTTAATTTACGCCTGCCGCCTGTGAAGAACATAATAATTGTTTCCTCACGAGCGCTACCTTTTGTATGACTGAAAAAAAATACTGAGCAATTATCTGGACTGAAGGACGGGGGGCGCGATTTTTTTTTATGGTCGAAAGGGGGCGCGTCTCAAATAAGTTAGGGAACCCCTGTCATAAAGGGACTAAGTACTAGACCAATACTGACCTTTTCTTTACAGATAAATAAAATACCTTATATTTATTTATCCTAATTTACGAGTAAACTTAAACTGGGATGTCTGATTAGTACGACTGAGTGTCCTATTAATATTATTCGTTTATTAAAGATTTTTATAAAAGTATAATAAGTATTTAAATCTAAGTTAAATCTATGTCTACTTACGGGTTATTGACGTGGAGCCAGCCAGCAAGCTGTGTAGTATTAACACTATAATATAGCGACATAGTTCGAAACATTAGTAAAGCCAGGTTCTAATGGTAGGTACTAAAAATAATGGTAACATACGGAGTACAGCGCGTCGCGTCGAGATCCCAGTAACTGCAGGCAATATAATTATTAAAGAAATATATTTTTGGTTTCAAAAAGTAAAGCCTTTTAGTGCTGAAACAACTTTTACATAAGTGGTCCAAATCTCCTGCGGAAATGGGCATTCCTCTTTTGACCAAACTGTTTTTAATAGTCCATCTTCTTTATTACCTACGTTAACCTTTATAGGTTACTTTGCTCAAACGCCTATTCTAAATTATTTTATTATTAACAATTCTAGAGATTTAAATCCAAAAAAACATTTTTTTTTCATATGATTATTTATTAGATCGCGATCGGACCTCAAACGGCTAAGATATCTGGAGTGCGTCTCACAGCATTATGCTGAGCTTGTTGCTCATGGCAATAACTAATAAGGGTCCCGGACCTCAAAGGTAAAAAATGGAATCCTTATAAAATCACCTTCTTGTCCGCTGTCCGTCTGTGTGTCACCACCGATTTCTCAGAACAGGTAGACCTAGTTATTACCATACCACCATTAGAACCTGCAGACCTACCTTGCAGAAGCCAGAAGCACTACACCTCTCTCCACTGACCTTGATTTCCAGCTTAAAATACCCATCAAGAGGTGAATTTACCCTGACGTTGGGAGGCAGCGTGATGTGGGAACCTCGCGATGGTGGTGGGGGTGTTCCGGGGGGTATGGCCCGGCCTCTCTCCCGCAAGGCAGGGTGAGGGCCAGCGCCGCGGATCGGGGGCCTTTCTTGCTTCAACGCTGGAAGGGGAAAGGACATCTTAGTTGCTAGGTATACTCGTAGGTGGTTTTTCTTATTTTTATAGCTCAAGACATTCTACTTGTGACATTTTACAAGGAGAAATGCATCATCAAAAACCCTTCCGTGAAAGTATTTGGACCCATGTATGAAACCATTAAATACATTGTATTGACTGCAGTGCTCTGTCGGTAAATTAATTAGTTTCAGTTTAGTACTTACAAACAATCAAAGGCACAAATTGAGTTAGTGTTAAATGATGAGATTATGTGAATGAATGAATGTATGACATAAGACAAGACAAAATACTTAAAGCATTTTTTTTACAAAGACCACTCCGAGAGGAGGTCCTTGACTTAGGGAGTCTACTCCGGATTGGGGAATATCTCATGCTTTCGAATTATGGTGGATCCTTAGACATAATTATCTGTTTTCTTGCGATGGTTTTCTACAAACCAAATATTATGAAAACCTTAGTAGGTATGTATTTAAAGTAATTATATGTCTAGTTACATTGAAAACGTCGTTGAGTAGCATAGAGGTCGCGCTAGAGACCGACGGAAACCCAGTCATTTCCTAATTTAGAGCATTCCAACTAGTTTAGTGATTCACGCAGTTCATGCTCATTCAATGTTGCCCGTTTGATTGACATTTTTAATGTATTATGTATGTATAATTGTATATGTTACAGTCAAAACGGAATGGCGGCTAAAACTAGTTCTGACCAATAATTTTCAGTCAAAACTAGTTATCAAACATCTTCCGGTTGAAACCGGATGAGCCGTTTCTGAGATCAGAGATTCGCAGTCAACAGACAACCAGAAAAACATAAAAATAGATTATATTGCGTTAATAGATACCCATACCATTTGTTTTTTTAGTATTTTCTAAAAACAGACATCTCTCATTTACAAATTAATTAAAAGTAGATACGACACGTGCATCTTTTGCTGTCAAAAAGTTTAAAAAGCCCAATAATTGTCCAGTGATAAACAACTTTACAATTCCTCTTGGCCAAAAGGCCCTAGCAAAAGTTGGAGTCTGGTAATAGTTTATGAAATAAAAGTGTTTTTGACCATAAACTGTAGAGTTGGTGGTTGTAGTTGGTTAGTGTTCGTTGTGAGATGTTTTTTTTTTTCAAATTTACATTTGTTTTCTTGAAATTGCAATAGTCCGATTTTTATCACACTAGATCGCACTATGCCCATACATTTACTAAACCGTCCTTTGACCGAAATAACCAATTCTCACATTACCTAATTTGTTTAAAAAACCCATATGTGACGCCAAGGCCTTAGCTAGGTGACGTCACACAGCCACATGTCAGGGTAGGTACATTATCTATTAGTAGGTAACCACTGTGTACTTAGAGTGTGGTTTGGACTAAAACATTATCTCGATTTATCTCAAATAGACCGAGATCCCAGAAGTGGCAGACATCACGTATTTTCTGACGAACGAAATGTGGTCGATTGAGTAGTGTTAGTATGTACTAAGAACGCATGCCTACTTGCTAGCCTGCTGCAACGGCCAATTCTGAGATATCAGGTCATCAAGATACATAATAAAAATACTTACCTCACGTTAATTCTCCGAGCTGATTTTCACGTATATTTTAGGTAATGTAGTTTAAAATAAGTCGCCAATACTCCTATTACTTTCCGTCGGCCGTATTGCTTTGCAGTCGCTTTAAAGCTCCCAACATAATTACTCGACTTTACGTAAATTCGGAAAGTGAAAAGTGGATGGGAGTATTGGCGACTTATTTTTAAGTACATTACCTAAAATATACGTGTAAATCAGCTCGGAGAATTAACGTGAGGTAAGTAATTTATTATGTATCTTGATGACCTGATATCTCAGAATTGGCCGTCGCAGCAGGCTAGCAAGTAGGCATGCGTTCTTAGTACCTACATACTAACACTACTCAATCGACCACATTTCGTTCGTCAGAAAATACGTGATGTCTGCCACTTCTGGGATCTCACTCTAAAAGAAAAGAGTTTTAGAATGTTTTTGAGAGTTGTAAAGCTTTTAAGGCGGGTAAACATTCTAGGAAGGAACAGAAGGTTAGGTTACCCTAATGTTAAAAGTGGTCAATATAATGCAAATGCAAAAATCATATTTTTCCATGTGCATTCCCCTTACAGAACGCAATCGTTTTCTACTTCTTTTTTCCCTCGACAGATTATGACTTCTTTCTTATTCCACACTGTATCCTGTTCAATTTGCGTTTCTCTCTCTTGCCCCTTGACCTCGCTAAACAAAACTATAAATCCACCCTGAAGCCTTTTTCTTGATTTATGATATGGCCAGTCATACGTTCGAAACACAACAGTACCCGAGAAAATATTGTTAGTTTTGAAAGACGAGGCTTGCATTGTTCACAATGCTCTCCTAATAAGCGACGAGAATCCGATATCAGAGATGAACTTAAAAATCATTGTATTAAACTTTATACTTTATGAATTATGTCTATCAATTTGCCGCCATTACGTTTACGATGACTTGGAAGTCTTGGAACCTCAGAAAACCTGGTATAGATCAAAATATCTAAAATAATTTATCACTGTCTCATTATTGGTAACGTATAGGCAACTATTATGCAAGCCAAGGAGATACAATTTACTATTGGCCACCATGTGTGCGTGGTTGTACCATCTGGTTATACAGGCGCCAGTAAAACACTTCAACTGTTCATGTGAGAAAACACGTTAGACATTTTTTTTTAAATCAACTGAATGTGGATTAAATTATGAGCAATATTCATCTGGCTAGGGAATAGCTGATACTGGATCGATACCCACGACCTGTGGGTATACTATTATATGATGCATGACATATTTCTAGACACACACTGCCAAGCTAATATATTTTTCAATAGTTACCCTAAAAAATATTGTATTACAACGTGCCAATGACTTATATTAATTGAACAAACAGTGATTTCAGGTTTCATGGTCGTTTCACAAGGTTACACAGTACTTGTCTAAAAATCAGAATATCTTAAGATCACACGACGTATGTCAACCCTATTCTTTGACCTTCGTACCTCATGTCATGTGACAATAAGTGCTAACTTTTGTTCTTGCGACGGCGAACGTCTTCAAACAAGAATTACTTGACTTGGTCAACTTGGTACCTACCGTATTGTGAAAGAATTTGTTCCGACGACAAGACAAATCCGTATAGATAGGTACCTACGTAAACTTGTTACAATTGTTTACTCGTTCAAGTAGCAAGATTTTTAGAGATGTTGTCAGTGAGGTATTTTTAGGTTTTAGCATTTTTGTGTTTCTAAAAACTTTCCTATGAATATCACAACAATACGGAGGCTGATATTTGTATTTCCTTGTTTTGAAGGCGGTTTGTAGTCACGTACTTGTTAGTAGTATACTGTACTTTACTTAGTACCTATTACCACAGTATACCTAATAGTTGGTGCGCCTCGCGGTGTTTTTACATTAACGGCCAATCTTTCATACTTTGTTGTCCGGAATATGACCGGTCACATAAGTTGTAAGGCTGCCAATAACGCACCAAGCGCACGTTGACGCTCCGATTTTAAAATCTAACACCCAGTGTTAATGTTCATTAAAACTAATTTTCGGACGTCATTAACCCGTCCTTAGCGCCATATTGCATTGCAAGAAACAATACAACTTCCTAATGGAGGATTATTTTGACATTTCATTAGTAAAAATTTAATGGGTGCCTTTGGTGCCATTAAACCCCCATTAACGCAAGTGAACCCAAGAACACCACGTGAGAAATACATTGCGTTTCCTTAAAATGTCTCTATCATCCCTTTCGTCATTATCAGATGAAGAAGTAGTGTTTAGACGTGTACCTGATAGAATAGACTTATGGAACAAATATGAAAATAGTGAATTTCGGTTAAGATTTAGGTTCGAAAAACCAACTGTTCAAGCCATACTGGAGAAAATCAACGATCGAATAAAACCTATCACCAGACGTTCGAAAGCTATTGATGCAAGAACACAATTGCTGATCACACTCAGGTTTTATGCAACTGGTTCTTTTCAAGAAGTTCTTGCTGATTTGATCAGTTGTGACAAGGCTACTATATGCCGAATCATTCAAAAAGTGACGAATGCCATTGCTTCTTTGTCTTATATGTATATAAAAATGCCTACTCAGCGAGAATGTCACAGCATAGCTGAAGAATTTTATGAGTTGGCAGGTTTTCCACGAGTACTGGGCACAATTGACTGCACACATGTGAAAATAAATTCACCAGGAGGACGTTTGGCAGAGTGCTACAGATGCCGAAAAGGACTCTTTTCCATTAATGTGCAATTAGTGTCAGATGCAAAATTGAAAATAAGAAATATTACTGTTCGATGGCCTGGATCAGTACATGATAGTACTATATTGAACAATTCTCCGCTATGTGCTGAGCTAGAAAATGGAGTATACCAAAACTTTTATTTGCTGGGTGATAGTGGCTATTTCTGTAAGAGATTTTTACTTACTCCATTTTTAAACCCACAAACCACAGGTGAAGAAAACTATAATAAAAGCCATGTAACTACAAGAAACACTGTTGAAAGGTGTATTGGAGTCTGGAAACGAAGATTTCCATATATTCAAAGAGTCAATTAACGCATAACCAAGGGTTGTGTGGACGGACAAGTCGAAATCATTCATTTTGACTTTGGGACTTTGTTTGGCCTAGTCAGGAGACAAACATACTGAAAGTCTTTAACCCCTAGCATGTAAGTTCTAGAAGGTGCGCGTACAAATAACGTACCGTTTTTGGATGTTTAGCTTATATCTCGTATACGACGCGTCATTAGATTTTTTTCGTAGTACATGTCGCAGGCAAACAGCTCAATCGGCCATCCAAAAAACGGAAAATACCAATACTTAAATCTAAAACATTTTCAATGTAGAAAATTATAATATTTCTAAATAAAAGTACAAAAGGAGCTCGATGACCTAGCTTCGCCAACCGATCTTGTAAGGTCGTGCAAGTTAAGCAACGCCTGGCACGGTCCTTACTACGATGGGTTACCGAAAATGTGTGTGGTAAAACCATTTTGTTGAGCTGCTCCGTGGTTCTTCGGCGCGTCGTAAGTAGTTGATCCCGATCAGAGTTGTTATCTCTGATAGCAATCGTTAGGTCAAGTTGGAGGGCTTAGGACGACCTGAAAAGACTTTACGGAAAGAAGTAGATTCATGGATCTCATAGAATAAACAATGAAGGACATTACAAAGAGTTGGAAAATGCCTTTTCCAAAATAATTGTTACAACACGCAGCTAAAATAAAACCACAACCTAGGATTGGTCCACCGGGCGGGCTATCTGGAGGTGGAAGAGCATTTCATTTCAGCAAGCCTTAGATTAAACCCATTTTAATCTATCTATATCAACCTTAACTGTAGATACGGCAGCAGAATGAAGATAGTAGAAACAAGCCATTAGAGTTAAAATATTGTCATCACTGCAGTTTGTATATGGATTTAAAGGAACATGGAATATGTTTGAGCCATCACCTCTAGTAGGTAGGTACATAATATTTCAATGGCTTAACCCGAGATAATGTAAGTAGGTTGTGGTTAAGCACTGATTAAGCTCTGCAAGCCTACGTAATTTAATGAGTTCATCATACGATATTCGTAGGTATCTTTGCACCCACATTAGACCCACATACATACGCAAGAGAGTTCAAACAACTGATTTAACTTTGTTCCTTTAATGTCAAGAGGGGTGGTTTAATTTAATTTTTAGTTAGAACTTAAATTGGTTATTATCTGTCTGAGGCATGCATCGATTTGAAAACCTTCATGTGTTTTTAGGGTTCTGTACCTCAAAAGCCAAAAAAGGAACCCTTAAAGTATAACTTTGTTGTCCTTCCGTCCGTCCGTCTATTAAGAACCTTTATCTCGGGAACGCGCGGAAGTATTTTGAAATTAAAACCATAGGTATAAGTAAGGAGGTTGATGGTCACTATTCGGTGTTCTGAGTGAACACGATAAAAAGATATGGGTAATATCAAAATAGTTTACAAACCCGATTGAAATTGAGGATTTGACACTTAAGTGAGAATTTAATATTGAATCAGAATTTACTTTTAAGATGCCAAAACAGAAAAATAGGAAAAAAGTTTTCGTATTTGATGGCGTGCTGATGACAAAATCGGATGCCTCGGTCGAGTTCGATGAGGATTTCCGATCGCCTATGAATTTTTGATGAAATCCGGGTAGGAATCGCAGCTATTTATAGTAGAAGGAAAACGGTATTTTTGTAGGTAGAATATTAGAAATAAATAAGTGAAAGTTAGACGAAAATAAATACCTACTCCAGGCACTACAACTAACGGGCGAATACAGAAAAGCAACTCAAAATTTGAGTTCTACTTAATCAACTAAGCACCTCTCAAATTCTAAAATTCCCATACTGTTTTTAAATTTAGAAGCTGCTCAATTATTTACGCCTTAAATTTTAAGTGGCGTTTCTGTATTCGGCTGTAAACTTCTCAAATAATGTCGAACTTAGGAGCTGTGTTTTGTGCCATCTTATTGTGCTGTATTTTATTTAGTAAGGAATAATGATTTTGTTACAAACTATATACCTAGCTCATCTCATCAATTCTTAAATGCATGTTTCATTAAATAAATACAGACTGAAATATGTAACTAAATTGGTTATACCTTCTTAATATATCACTGATAATGGCAAAAGTGTTTGATAACAATAAGGTAGGTACCTACTAATTGGATAAATAAAAGTCTTAAAAGTATAGAGGCAATACTTTTAAGGTTTAGGTGATTTTGTAACCATGACACAAAATAGAGGTATATATACGACGAATAGAGGTAAATATACGACGCAAACTTGTCCGAAATTCTAATTCTTTACCTCCATTTACGGTATGGCACAAACTATTACCGATTGGGTGCATTAGATAAAACTAGGCTAAGTAAAAAAAAAACATTAAATTTCATGCAAGTTGCTATAGAATATAAAGTTCTTCAAGACTGTGAATTATAGTCGCTTAAAACTTTGTTTTTTTATCTCGAAAATAGGTTTGATTTTCTACCCGGAAACGTCGATTGATGTGTTATTAAGGTTAGTCCGCTAATTTGTCCCACTGTATGGCAAGAGCCACGCACGGATTCCACGGCAGCCTACTCCGTATTGGCCAATTTCATGCCGTCGGACCGTGGGGAGGACCTGTCGGTTTCCTCAAGATGTTTTCCTTCACTGAAAGATCTATTTTAATAGCCCAAAACTATTTTTTTTATGGTGCGCGGTGGCCCGGAATTCGTACCCTCAACCTTCGGAATCAAAGTTGGGATATCTACGACAGTGGGGACCTATCCACCAGTAGTGTCCGACCGAAAGTTCGTTTTCGGGTTCGGCCGAGTTTCGGCCAAAAATCAAGTTTCGGCGGCAGTTTCGAAATTGATTTCGGAAGTTGTCGTGCACGCTATCCTAACTTCATTTCGCGTGTTTCGTTTTAACTTCGTTAAAAAATTATAAAAATATTAGGATTTACTTAATATTTTTTTATATTCTACTAGCTGACCCGGCAAACGTTGTTTTAAATTATAGATAGTAGCCGATTCTCAGACCTACTGAATGCGCATGTGGAGTTTGGAGGAGTACGGTAACTAACATTGTGACATAGAAATTTTATATATAAGATTAGAAGAAGAAGATAGATTAAATAAATGACTACAACAAACTTAATATACTGTATTCCCATTTCATTTACTAACTAATGAAGAATAATGGGTAAAATACACCAAATGCCAGTATTATAAGGAATTTTATACTTGATCACGTGAGTTTCGGTTTCGGCCGAAACTGAAGCCACGGCCGAATATTCGGTTTCAGTTTTGGTTTCGGCCGGAAAACCAGTTTCGGTTAGACTCTATCCACCAGATTATACTTAATAATACGAAATTTTTACTGACCACACTTTGGTAGAAAAGTTACATTTCTGGCGGTTTTACAGATTTGTTAGTATTAGCTGTTTCTTTCGAATATTATTATAGTTTAGTTCATACTTCACAAAAACCTCAATTAGTAGATTAGTTCAAAATCATGCTAAAAATACAGTAGACTAACTATCTTGAAAAGTCCAAGAGTTGAAAGCGAGATGCGGAGACAGACTTATCACTGGGACTCCAAAGTGTTCCTTCAGACATGAGCTATTGCTTGACTGCATTGTTTCAATCAACATTTTTGATGTTTTTCCAATATTTTCTGATCTTTTCAAGAATGCAGCGATGTCGAGGCCACAGGTCTCATTGACAGCTCTTCTGCATTCTGCTGCAGCATATGGTGATAGTTTGCCATCAATGTGCACAGCTGAACTGCATACTTCGTTTAGCACCTCTAGGACGACTAAGTTCTTCTCGAAGAGCACTTCACAGCATCCTGGTGATGTTTGGTGTTATAGTACACAGTTTTGTCATAGCTTAGCATAGGTACTTACACACCATCTCACTCACCCTAAATACATATATGTTCATATAGGACTGATTGAAGTCAGAAATATAGTAATAATTATACTTATTATTAATAATAAGTAGGTATTAATAAAGTACGGAATGTTTTGCATACATTTTTTTTTCTATTTATATTAAGTAAATTTTAATACATATGTACTGTTCGGTTTTACCCTTTATCTATCCATTTGTACTATTTATAAACATTCCCTTTTTTAACCTATTTTCCTTGTATTATCGAGCTTTGAAATAATATTAATGAGTGCATCAACATATTAAAGGCACCTGATCACATATTATTATTTTGTACTTAATTAAATTATTAATGTTATTCAGCCTACAGTAGGTATAAATTAAGTAGGCATCTGAATCAAACTTCTTTTTATAATAAAATATGATCATGAAAAAAAAAGCTAGCTAAAAAGGGAAAAATCTCCTTTTCTTAAGTTGGTTAAAAAAATATAAGCTTAGGTATTACATACCTGATTTCCTATCTCTACTACTAACCATTTATTTGTTGTATGATATTAATTTTTTTTATGTTCCCTCATTTTTAACCCCCAAAGAAAAAGAGGGGTGTTATAAGTTTAACGTGTCTGATGTCTGTGTATCTGTCTATGGCATTGTAGCTCACGAACGGATTAACAGATTTTAATGTTGTTTTTTATCAAACAGCCCAACATATTTTTGTTAACATTTTGTTGTTTCAAATAACATTTTGTACAGGACATTAGGAAAAAATTCATAATTAAATTAGTATGATGTCAAAGTGACCTGAATAATCAACTTAAACAAAAACTAATGAAATTAGTCTCAGTATCAGAAAATGATGTTTACAATCAACATTTTTATCTTAAAGATAACCAGGTATTTTCCTTGCCTATAAAAACATCTTTTATAAAATGTAGTTGGGCTATTCTTAGACTTCCTAGTTTCTGTAATTATGTACTATTAAGTAGGTAGGCTATTATACCTATTATAAATTGCATTCATCCTTGTGATGTAATTTCTTGTAGGTCTAGGCTACATTCCAATCTGATCTTCTACAAATATAACCTACTCAAAGTCAACAACTGGACCGAGTTATGACAAAGTATTTGCAGAGCAATATCTCACGAACTTAGCAAACATTGCGATGGTTATGCCGCCTCGATTAGGCAAGGATTCACGTTCTTAAATATTATATTTACAAACGAAAATCATTTTTAAAAAAATACTGTGAATTCACAGTTGTAAAGTGACCGTTTAATTAGATTAATTATCGTATTTGTGAACGACCAGCCGAGCGCCGCCGCTATCTCAATCCAGTCCAGCGGTATTGACATTGAGCTTGTGTTAAAAATACCGAGGTTACCTGCGTCCCGGTCGAACTGGTTCGGCTGGAGCTTGTCCTTCGCGTGGCCCACCATCAGCGGCGACAGAATCCTGGGCCACAGAACAGCGAAGCACCCCACAACAATCACTAGCACGAACATCGTTTTTCGAGGCCCCAACACCTCCTCGTTCGCCATTCTGACGTCGTGTTTTCGTATCGTTTCGTCACTCAAGTCCACAGCCGGTCGCACTCTACGGGAACATCGTCGTTTGTGATAAAAATAAAGAATTTCCACCCACGGATCGCCCACCCGTAACCGTGCCCGTGAAAGCGAATGACAGCTGTCAGATGCGCCCGCCCTCTCCCGGCGAAACTTTTACGGGAGCGATCCAATTGTGCGAATTTTCTTACGGGAGCGTCCGAATTTTCTTCTTTTCACTGAGGAAACCCGGTGGATTGAGCTGGCTCGAAGTGACACAGCCGTACTTTAAATTCAAACAGCTATGCCGACTTCTTGCCTTCCCAGCCACCGGCTCGGTGTCTTCTGACGGTGAACCCACAGACCACTGAGAGATACTACATGGTGAACCCGAGGCGTATTGCAGTTCAAATATTGACAGAGTGAATTAGCGTTTGGCGGGCGAGCGTGCGGTGCTCGGTGGGCAGATCTCGGAACAATATGGTCGGGCGCGGAGGCGGCGTCGGCTAATAACCCGTCCCCACCGCGAAGAGGACTTCACGCGCCCAGATGAATACTAATTAGTTAGATAGTAGACACTTTGTGTAGGTACTACCTGCAGCGCCAACGCCCGCCAAACACCATGAAAAGGTTCCGTCAACGGAAAAGGTTAATAGTTGATAGCCGTTATGAACACCATATTAATATTATTTTACTAGCTGTGTGCCGCGATTTTACCCGCATAAGTCCAGTGGGATTTTTAAAAAATCCTTTCTTATTAGATGCCTACGTATATCGTCTTTCCAATTTTCAGCCCTCTGCTATCAGCGGTTTAGGCTGTGCGATGATCATGTCAGTCAAGACAAAGCCTTTTATAGATAGATAGATGATTCACTGATTCGAGACAGGCAGAACGGCAACAACGAGACATGGGAAGCGAGAGGGCTTCTCCTACGCACTACGCAATGCGCGATGACAAATCAGGCCATACTTAATGTGACCGTACCTAACCTAGTGTATACTTATAATAACTCTACATACCTAACCCACACGCTGTCTCGCAGAAAACATTTGTTTTGCCTAAAATACAGCTAATTATCTCAATGAAGAACTACTTTACTACAGAGCAGCTGTGAATGATTAGATTAATCTAAAATGACGGGTACCTATGATAATTACGTTGATTGATCGTCACTCTTCATCACCCGTTTGTACCAAACCCCTGTAGGTAGGGTTACCAGATCTCCGGATTTGTCCTGAGATCTCAGGATTTTTGAACATTTCTCAGGATTGCGGGCGGATTTCGCAAATCTGTTAAAGTCTCAGGATTTTTAGAAATTTCAACAAAATACCAACTTAATTAAAGATTTTTTAGTAAAAAGTAAACAAACTAAGAATAATCATTCATTATTTATCTAATTAGAAACCTACTACTGGTGCATTTTTTCTTGAATTCAATCAGCATTTCTTTACGACTGTATTTTATAGTACTTAAATAAATAGTGCTGCTAAGAGCTAGCTACTTAATCAGTTTTACCATAGGTACGTAATATTTAGTAACATATCCTTTGGTAATAATTGTACAATTTAAATTAACCATTTGGTCAGAATCATTTGGTCTCTTATAATAATCATTCTTGGGTAATTATTGCATAAAATTAACACCTATTTATAACGCTGCCAACCCCCCCCCCCCCCCCCCCCCCATTACGAGTATTAAAATTGTAAATACCTAAGTATGGGGGAAAAAAACAAAGTGTGAAAAATCTCAGGATTTTTTGGCGGAAATCAGGACTTTTCTCAGGACTTTTGTTTTTTTTCATCTGGTAACCCTACCTGTAGGGCTAGGTATTTTTGTATTTTGTCAATACAGTTGACGTAAACATTCCTATATACTACTACACAGTGCAGCTAAAGTGCCTACCCATGATCAGCTTCTCGTTTACCTGCTTAAACAAACAGAATAAGACGAGAGATAAGAATAGATAGAAGCGAGATAAGAGGAGCAACCCCTGTAATACGCCATAACATGATAAGCCAACAGTAAAATTAGATCAAAAAAGATATCCACGGACCAAATAAAATCATAACAAAATCTTTAATAATTAAAAATAACTAACAACGACCTACGGTTTCAACCGCGTAGGTTCAGCGAGAAAAAAGAAAGTTAGGTACCTACATAAGTTACCTACCTACTCTAAGTAAGGCAAATGTCTCTTCCTAATTAATTATGAAGTTAATCTAAATCGGTTTTGTAGTAAAAGAGCTAACAAACAACCCAAAAAAATGTGTAGGTATCCATAATCTATCTCTCTCTTCCCATCTCCAGGTTTCGTACTTAATTCATTCACAACACTTTTAGATAAAACGTTTCGATTTTTAAGTAAAATAACCGTAGCCAAGTATAGGTAGGTATGTGTAGGTACATAAGGGCCTAACCAAACCCAACATTTTTGACCGGCGACAGTTAAAAATAGCATTAGTTATTCGTATCACACGTATCCCCTCTTTACAACAATAGGCAGCTTTTCGAGGCAGGAAACTGAGTACGCGCTTCTACTACAAAATGGTCAAGCGACGCCATTTTATTCGATTGCGGGAAGGGAGTTTTATACCCTGGATGGATGTTGAAGCAGGCCTTATGGGGAAAGGATATCCTGGTTAGTGACAGTTTCCGGGGGCTTTGTTCCAATTTATGGATATGCGTGATTTGGTTGTTTAGTTTCCTTGTTAGTGAAAGGTAAAAAACTTCCTGTAGATAGGTGTAAGTAAAGTAACTAAGTACCTATTTCGGTTTCGGTACCTCATCAGCTAGTAAAAGGTACAAGTTAACTTTCGCCTGATGAAAATTCAAGAGCAAACCTAGCTTTATTGTCGAGTACGCGCCAGACTAAAACTATGAGGTACTAATGATGCTATAATATAACGCATTCAGATAACTCTGCGCGCGACTTGGCACTAGTTGCCACTGCCTTTCATTATTAGAGAACCGAAACTAGCGTTTTGGGGACACGATCTGTCTATAACTGATCCCGCACGGTAGCCCTCCGGGGTGGCCGGACGGAACAGCGGACCCATCTCTTCATACCCTAGCTGGTTATAGCTTGGGACGCTATAACATATATGCGTAGAAGTCGTGGAACGAGTTGCTGCCTTTCATTACGTTCATTTCTGGTAGTGCCGTTTTGGGTACGGGGAAGCTCTCCCTTATCAGAGAACCGAAACTAGCGTTTTGGGGACACGATCTGTCTATAACTGATCCCGCACGGTCGCCCTCCGGGGTGGCCGGACGGAACAGCGGACCCATCTCTTCATACCCTAGCTGGTTATAGCTTGGAACGCTATAACATATATGCGTAGAAGTCTTAGAACGGGTTGCTGCCTTTCATTACGTTAAGAACTAACTTTAACGATATTATAAATAACGGACAACGATTAGTTCCGATTTTGACTATGCGCAGACCTTTTCAAGATATTTGCCGGCAACTATATACTTAGGTACACATTGATTAATTTAATCTGCTTTCGTGATGTTGGATCGAAATTAAACTTATTTTATTCCGGTTTAAATTTGCTTGCTTTTATTTTATTAGTTAAGCATTTCATCAATGCTATAAATTTCGAGATTTTTACTAATCTCTTGATCTCTCAGAAACGGAAAAATGCGTTTATATTTTTAAATACGCGACGTATTAAAAAAATTAAAAATTTAAATACGCGACGCGTTTCACGTAATTAAGTAGGTACCTAATTACGTGAAACGCGTCGCCCGAGTATCGTCATCATCACGATTACATTGCAAACGGGCCATAAACGGGTACATCATCCTAAATATGAATAAGGCAGAATTGGTGCGCCATACCTCCTTTATAAATTCGTATTTCACACTGTGACTCTCCATACAATCGGAATGATGAAAATAAAGCAGTTTTTTTTGTGTACTAGCAGCGTCCCGCGATTTCACTAGACCCCGTGGGAATTTCGAAATATCAAATCACATATATTATGATAAAGAACACACTCTCCAAATGTCTCTAGGATGGCAGCGGTTACACTAACCACCGAACACTTGTACTCCTACTAACCCCTTTACTTAAAACAGTGATAAACATGTGCATAAACTCTAATATATTGTATCGTTTGTCTTTTACTGTGACACGTTTCAAAGTTGATAGTATCAACTATGAAACTTCGTGTCACAGTACACAAACGATACAATATAATAGAGTTTATGCACATGTTTATCACTGTTTTAAGTAAGGGGGTTAGTAGGAGTACGTTGATAGACAGAAACAAACGTTACATAACTTAGGCATCTATTAATCATCGTTGATAAGTACGGGGATATATTATGTATATGGGTAGATAACTATCTATTGAATGAGTGAAAACTGTATACCTAAGCCAGAGTTAATTTAGTAGTACGAACTTGGCACTCTGCTAAAGAGTCTAGCGAGGGGCGTCGCTTAGTCACAATGTTGCATCACGGTGTCCACCCACGCCACGTACGTACAATGTGAAGCCTTCATTCAGACGAGGAAAGTAAGTAGGTACTACATATTACAGCCTACCTAATATACAGCAACTTACCTTCTCTAACCTGACTAGACTTGGGTGAATTTATAGATTAGTGCTGCGCTCTCGCTCTGGGTTTATTATAATTTAATCTAAACTCTTCTTTGTCCAAACTCTAGTGAGGTTTCAGATATTAGTTAATGTTTACTTGTCTGGCTTGAGCAGTCCCCTTTGAGGTGGGTAATTTTATGACATGACGCTCTAACGTTGGACCATTTGTCGGGTTCTAAAACCAGAGTATTGAAAATTAATAATAACAGACCAGGATCACTGACTAATAAATAAACCAGCTAATATTAAGACATTCATCAATCATCCATCAGTCCATCACACCATGGCAAACTATTGCAAGCAAACACACATACAAACATTACGGTCAAAAACATATAACCTTCTTTTCTACCCGACTGCGCGCAAAGAAGGGTTATGCCGTATGTAATCGGGTAATAAGTAGCCCCTAGCTTTCTCAATGATTACAATAGGTACGTTTGACTCGTGTCATTCGCGCATATTTTCGCGTACCACCTATGTACTTACCTACCCACCGTCCGCCATTGCTGTGCTGTCGCGGTAAAAATACGCGATTTGAATGCGTGCACGCTACTTGATGGGACCACTTCACTAGCTGCGCCCCGCGGTTTCACCCGTGTGAGGCCCGATCTCGCGGGGATATCGGGATAAAAAGTAGGGTTTCTGTTATTTTTCCAGGTCTCCAGGGTATCTGTATACTTGTTTCACCGCAATCGGTTAAGAAGTTTTTGCGTTAAGGAGTCGTTTTATGTAAGTAAGTGAATGAGTTATGTTGTAACAAACATCATTCACTTACTTACATAAAAACTTTCACACTTAAAATAATATTTTTAGGATGATTTTATTATGCAGGTGTAGTTATTTAAAACGGGCGGTTTTCAATCAGTTGACACACGAATGAAATATCTATCTATCCTATACCTACATTGAGTTTTAAGTATGATCCTACACTTGTTATTAATTTGTCTTTCTTTGATCCTACTCCTACTATTATTATAAAAACAAAAGTTTATGAGAAAGGATGTATAGAATATGGATGTCCGTTAGTTGGGTGTATTGTATACCTACCTACTCTTCACAAAAAATACTAAATCGATTGCTATGAAACTTTGATAATAGGTAACGCGTAGGTAGGTATGTAGCTGTATCTGTAGGTAGGTAATAAAGAGGACTATAATTTGACGGGCTAACGAAGGTAAAAGTAGTCTTTTTGTAAGGGGGGAATGGGTCCCATCTTTCGAAGAGGGCCATTCGCCCCCTTACTCCGAACACATAGCTAAACAGTTGAAATTTTCATAGATCTATGTTTTATTTCCGTTGCCGCTTTTAGCAACAAATACTGAAAACGAAATATAATCTAAGTGGGGCTCCCACACAACAAACGTGATGTTTTTGTGATACTTAATGATACGTTAACCATGTCCACTCGCACTTGGCCGGTTTTTTATTCACTTCGGATAAAAAGTAGGCAGATATAAGGTACTTACTTATTAGCTGAATAATTCTACCTATCTGCCTTTGATTCTTGTTCTTTCTTACTCTAGACTAGACCGCATATTCAACAACAAACTCTCAAGGTTGTGAATTTTAGCAGGAACATGTAAAATTGTCAACACGACGTACCTACGACGTACAGTAAGTAGGTAGCTATATACCTACGTAGGAAGCCTCGGTATATTATACACAGTTATTTTGCTAAAATAAAGGTCACGATTTTATCGTGTAAAGTGGTTTTGTTGAAATTGTATGGTTATAAAGGCGGCTGTCACTACATAAGAAAAAGAAGATTTAATAGGGTTTCGTAGTCAAATAGAAACCCGTATAGTTTCGTCATGCCCATCTAAATATCCGTCTGTCTGTCTGTCCGCGGCTTAGCTTAGAGACTAAATGTAACTTTGAATAAGTAATATTGAATGACTCATGCCGACAAACTATTTTAACATGAAATATAATTTTAGGGTATATATAATATACCACCCCCCCTGTTTTCCGCCAGAGTTTTATTTATTTACCTATATATTACCTACCTGTTATTTTATAGAAACTACGAAACCCTTTACTGAGCGTGGAGCGTGGGTGGGCCAAAGTGCCCACTTGGCTAATATTTAATATGCTTTCTGAAAGTTTAAACCTAGGTATCTATCCTACTTGTACCACTTGTAGGCATGCACCTAGGTATTGAAAATAGCTACCCTATGTGAAACAAAAGCTCGACGTTACCAATTGGTACCTAGGTATACAGGAAACCATTCTATTGATGTACTGGAAGAACACGGGTAGTTCAATTCAAGCGACACTCGATAACGCAAAATACACTATCGAAAAACTCGACTGATAGGACAGGAAGATGTTCTTCTTCCTGTCGTTATTTCAATATGTGGGGTCGGCAGAGCATATCTTTCTCCTTCACACAATAATTATGTTCCCTGCTTAGGGGTATCCAAGCTGGGTAGGTATACTACTACCTACATAGCCACAGGTGCATCCTAAAATTAGTAAAAATATTACCTACCCCTCCACGACGAAATCGCGAAGGTGTTAGTAGAAGCATAATTAAGTATAAGAAGGGTGGGTATAGCTAGAAGGCAGTTAGTAGTAGGTAACAAGCGCCCGCGCCGATCGAGGTGCACAACTACTCGGTAAACTATGGTAGTAGTTAGGTAATGGGCAGGTAGGTACGTCTAGGTACCTACGTTCTTGATGTGAAGAACATTCCTAGAAATCAAACAATAAACGTTACCAATTAAAGTAACGCCTTCAATACACAATGCACACGATGCGCGATGGTCTCGGAAAATCATCAAGATCGCCAAATAAGTTCAACTGTCCATTGTTACGAAGGGAATCGAACCATTCTGTTTCCATTATTGGTTATACGGTCTGGCATAATGGAGTCAATGGTCATCGCACGTAGCCGCCATGTTTGAATTAATATGCAGATCGCGTTTTCCCGCCAAACACATTCGTGCCGCGCCCAACTCAATAGAAAGAATCATGATGAAGGAATTTATGTTCGAGTGGAGGTAGGTACTGGGTATGATAATGAATATTTATTGCGTATTTCTAGGGAGGTCCTACATTTATGTTTTATCGAGAACCGTTTTGTACTTAATGAAATCTGATATGAGTAGGTATTTAATTTTGTTGTTTGAAATTCAAACTATTGTACGTAATAGATAGGTACCCGTAGGTATAACGTTTTCCCACGACGACGCACGACACGACACGACGAAATGCGGTGCAGTGCGGTAATTGCGGTATCGCTGCGTGTGTAAACAGTTCATAGAAATGACGCCCGGGGTCGTCGTTGCATTTCATCGTGTCGTGTCGTGCCTCGTGGGAAAAGGGGGAAAACGTTATTGGTCAACTCCATTGCTCCACCTCGTGGTTGTAGCTTGTTAGGGCACTCATAATTTTCAAATTACCTACGTATCTTTTAAACACTTTTTGAAAAAATGTTGTTGTGGCGTTGCTGTTGTTGTTTTTTGAATTTCAAAACATACGTTGCAAACCAAAATTAAAAGAAAAAAAAAGACACTGACAATTAATCTGATGTTAGAAAAACGTCAAAAATGTTCCAGCACGACTTAATTATTCTAGGTTGTCTCTTAATTTAGCATGATTTTGGTGATGTTCTTTTTCTTTTACTCTCGATGAAAACTATATCCATTTCAGCGAATGAATTATGCTCCATGCCTGTTTTTTTTTCTGCTACTTTGCGAAGTTTGCGATTTGTCAACAAAGCCATGTAAAGTGATAGAAAGAAACACGGATTTTCTGCTAAAATAATATAAATCTAGAACAATGGCAGACTTTACGAGTATCTTGAATATAATATTTATAATCGCTGCGGGTGTACTGACTTTTGTGATCTTGTTCATTTTCGCTAAGAGACAAATTACAAGGTTTGCGCTTCGATCGCGTAGAGGCCCTCACGTTCCAATCGGAGCTGACGCCAAGAAAGTGAGTTTATTGCTATAAAACAACAGTAATAACATACAGCTACAAGGCAGGCCTCGATTTTGTACGTAATCCAGTCAAGCTGGATAACCAATAACACAAAATTGTGAATCTCACTTGTGTTTGACACAGACACAACCTCGTCAAAAAATTAGTCACCCACTATTCCCTTCTCAGTTATTTAAGATTTTTTAGATTACTAGACAAATCCACTTTCTTATTTACCTTGCTAAGATTCAAAGTATCGATATCTACTTAGTAATAATATCACTGAGCCAACAGTCTCCTAAAAAATAGTTTCAATATCTTCCAGTGTTTAAAGAAAGAGATAGAACGTCGCATCGAAGCAGTCCCTCGTATCATGCATGAGCCCCGACTTCTCAGCACGGAGCCGTCGCACTACATCTTGGAGCCCCAGCAGCCATACCACTATCGATTTAGAGCTGTTGATGATGTTAAAACTCTAGGTAAACATAATCATTTAGTATGAATTTTATCTTCTAAGAGTGCCTCTCTAACTACTGAAGGTTGGCAGTCAGTTCAACATAGTTAATTCAATCTCTTGTGAGGATGAATAGTTTGTAAACTGCCCTGAAATTATTTTTTGATAGACATTTGCAGTGCTAAATTAAATACTTCTAATATTATAAAGGTGAAAATTTGTTCTAAAACTGCTGCAATGAAATGTCTTTTTACCTGATATTTACACAGACTCGGAACATACGCAGGGCACTTGCTGCTAGTATTAAATATTACTGCATGCTAGTTGAAACTAAACTAAATGTTGGCTAACAGTTGCCTTGTTGTCTAGTTGGGCTACACAACCACCACAGCTTCCACCTTAACCCTGCAGGCTCAGTGACCCAAAATAGATCTGGTTTGGCATCTTAAACCAGAATCTTCCATCATCACCATATAAACATATTACACCACTCATTCCAGAGGACGAGATATCCCGTCAAGACTCATGCCTCCGTCGTCACCCGCGTGAGTCCCTCCGAGCCTTCCTGCTATCCTCACTGGCAGCCCCTCTCGATGGTCGAGGACAGAAGCTAGTTCACCAGTTCTGTGATACCTACGAGTATGCCCGACACCACCCTGGAGACTTTGGTGATGATGAATACCAGGCTTATACGAGGCTGCTACTCAAGTTACTTGATGCGTGAGTGATAGTACCACGTAGTTGGCGCCTTACATCACTCTTACTTCATTCGTTTTACTTAACACTTAGCGGTCACTTAAGTTGTAGGAAATTTTACACATGACTTGTCAAAAGCATTTTCAGAAAACAAGCAGATTTGCATATTATTACTTTTTTCCACTATGATGTGATTTTATTTGAACATTATATAAAACTGTGTAAGTAACTGTTCATGATTTTTGGTAGCCTTTTT